>JAJQZP010000234.1:0-23883 GCA_025403435.1 Artocarpus heterophyllus | reverse complement strand
TTGTGCACACACATGGTCCTGACAATATCACAAATACAATTACAGTCCAAGTACAAATAAAGTTAAGTCTTACATGCCTTGATTAATAAATACAGAATGTAAATGAATTCTCCTATTGTTCCTGAGTTCGGTCCGAAGAATCTTCTCCAAACCTAAATGGGAAACCACCTAGAGGGGGGGGGGAATTTAAAACAGATAAAACGTGAGCGAAAGGCTCAGTAGGACTAAGTTTTATAAAATAATTTAATGCAAAGAAACATAACATTATCAGGAGTTATACAGAAAGGGAACTTGAATAAATAAATAAAATAAATTGAGTAGAACCGTTCTGACACAGAACAGTCTACTCGTCAAATCAAAACACCAGTTTACATTTACCTAGGCAAACCATGATATCACCACCGTAGTGGCCCAGCTGGGTTTCGGGACCTGCCCCCAAGGTCGATCACGACCCGATCTCTGATATGGCATCATGCCCATGTGTTTATTATCATTATCATTCAAAACCCAATTACCGAGTGTTGTCAATTACATTCATTATGAAATTCATTTCATGTCACGGTATATTTAAAAATATAACCGATAAAATCATTTTCAAACAACCGTTGAAAACATTTTGATAGAAATCATTTTCAAAGCCAAATCATTTCAAAACCAGGCTACCAAAGAAATAGGATAGAAGTCCTACCTCAGTACTCGTGCCGGTACCCCACACCGTAATCCCGGTCCGCTATACGTTAGCTCCACGGAACCACGAACAGTCCTAGATACAAACTAAGTCGATCAATATCTAGTTCGAGACATTCTATGTTACCAAATCATTTCATGATGTCCTAGTGTGCAATTTGTATCATTAAAATCATCCTATAAGGTGGGGATTTAAATCAGGGTTCAAAACAATGAAATCGGGTAAAAATCACAAAATTTTCCATGCCTCGGTCGGCCTGCCGGACGCCCTGCTTCGGCCTGCCGAACTGGGAAAATCCAGAAATCCCAGCCACGGGTTTCTCGATCCCCAAAATCCAAATCTTGTTTCTAACCTGTTTTTCTCAAATCCCAGGCATGAAAAACAACTATAGTTGATAGAAAAACATTCTAGAACATGTTTGGAATCATTTAAACAACATTTAAACTCGAAATCCTCAAAAATCCGAAAATGAGAAAAAGAGGAGAAAAATGAAAATCTTGAATCCAATCCGTTTTTCTTCAATCTAGGCTTGGATTCTAGTTGTTCTAAGTTCATTTAACACAAATCCACGGTTTTCTAAGCTAAAACAAACTTAGATTTCAAAAACACACAAAATCGAAAATTTTGTTAAAAGTTTAGAAATTTTGAATCTAACCTCGAATCGAAGCTTCAATCCGCGTTCTCGGTTGCCGAATCACGTCCCCGAGCTTCCTCCTTGCTGTTCCGAAGCTTGGATTCGAATGGAAATCAAAAATTTTGAAAGAAATTGAGAGAGAGAAAGGGGCTGCCGAGAGAGAGAGGAGAGAGAGAGTTGAACGTGAATGAGGAGAGAGAGAGAGAAGAGAGAAATAAATAGAGAAAATCGGTGGGCGGTTTTACTGTGCGAAAACCATGTGCCGCCCACGGTTTTGTAAAACAGAGTATTTTTAACATTTTACAAATTGTTGTGTTTTAAAACTCAAAACATCATTTTAAATCAACAAGAGATCTTTTGAACACATCAATTTAACAAAACAACCAAAAACTAAAAATCCAACCAAATAATCTAATTAAAGTTAAAACTTTAATTATGGCACACTAATTCATCATTTACATTACATTAATATTAAATAAATTTCAGGACGTTACAGCTCTCCACCCCTTAAAGAAATTTCGTCCTCGAAATTTACAACTCATCTCAAAACAAAACAAATGCGGATATAACTCCCGCATACCAGACTCTCGTTCCCAAGTGGCTTCATCAATCCCGTGATGCTGCCACACGACCTTTACCAACTGTATCTCACGACGACGCAAGCTAATCACTTTCCGGTCGATGATCTGAATCGGCACTTCTTCGTACGTCGTATCCTCCTGAACCTGCACATCGCGAAACGATACTATCTTACCCTGCTCAGGTGGACACTTCCTAAGCATCGACACATGAAACACATCGTGCACATGAGAAAGTTCGGGCGGAAGATCAAGCCGATAAGCGACCACACCAACACGCTGAGTGATCTCGAACGGCCCGATATACCTCGGCGCGAGTTTTCCACTCACTCCGAACCGCATAGTTCCCTTACGAGGTGACACCCTCAAGAGAACAAAATCTCCAACCGCGAATTCTAAAGGTCTACGTCTCCTATCCGCGTAGCTCTTCTGCCGACTCTGAGCTGCTCTCAATCGATCCCGTATCACCACGACTTTCTCGTTGCTGTCACGAATCTCATCTGGCCCAAGAATAACTCTATCTTCCGGCTCGGCCCAACACACAGGTGACCGACACGGTCGCCCATACAATGCCTCAAATGGTGCCATACCGATACTCGCCTGATAACTATTGTTGTACGCGAACTCCGCCAAATGCAAACGTTGCTTCCAATTCCCGCCGAAGTCCAACGCACAAGCACGCAACATATCCTCGAGAACCTAAATAACCCGCTAAGACTGCCCATCAGTCTGAGGATGAAACGCCGTACTGAAGTTCAAATCCGTACCCAAAGCCTCCTAAAAACTCCTCCAGTACTTAGCATTAAACCTGGTGTCTCGATCAGAGGTGATGGACAAAGGAACTCCATGCAACCTCACAATGTTCTGCATATACAACTCCCCGAGAATCTTCCTGGAACACGTCGACCTAAACGGAATGAAATGCGCCGATTTCGTCAACCTGTCGACCACAACCCAAACTGCATCATGCCGCTGCTCCGTCCTCGGCAAACCTGTGAGGAAATCCATCGTCACATGCTCCCATTTCCAACCTGGAATAGGAAGCGGCTGAAGCTGACCTGCAGGCTTCTGATGCTCGGCTTTCACCTGAAGACACATCGAACACTTGGCCACGTACTCGCGAACATCTTTCTTCATGCCTCTCCACCAATAGTGCCTCTTCAAATCACGATACATCTTGGTGCTCCCCGGATGAATAGCGAACTGAGACCTATGAGCTTCATCTAGAACGGCTTTCGTCACCTCGGCGATAACTGGAACTGCAAGACGCTCCCGGAAGTACAACGATCCATCTGCATGCACGCTCCATTCCTCGAACTACTCCCCGTTCTGAATCTGCGACCAAATCCCCTGCAAATGTCGATCCTGCCACTGACCTTGCTTCACCATCCGAACAAGAGCTGGAGTCGCTTCCACATGATACAACAAAACTCGATCACCGTCTTCATGATACTGTAGCCGATACTCACTCACTGTCGCATCCCTGCTCCAGTCCTCAAAAATCAAACAAGCGAGAATCCCTGAAGACCTCCTGCTAAGCGCGTCCGCGACCACATTAGCTTTCCCGGGATGATACTGCAACGCGAAATCATAATCCTCCATGTACTCCACCCATCTGCGCTGCCTCAGATTGAGATCCCTCTGAGTGAACAATACCTCAAACTCTTATGATCGGAGAAGACCTGAAACGATGCTCCATACAAGTAACATCTCCAAATCTTCAGCGCGTAGATCACCGCTGCAAGCTCTAAATCGTGAGTAGGATAATTCCGCTCGTGAGGTCGTAGCTGTCTCGATCCGTACGCAACCACACGTCCATGCTGCATCAACACGCATCCAAGTCCGCGCCCTGAAGCATCAGCATAAACCTCATACGGCTCGTCACTACTAGGAATAACTAATACTGGAGCTGAAGTCAACCGGTTCTTCAATTCCTGAAAAGCAGACTCACAGTCTTCATCCCACTCAAACCTGACGTTTTTCCTGATCAACCTCGTCAACGGAGCTGCAATTTTCGAAAAGTCCTTTACAAATTTCCTGTAATATCCAGCAAGACCTAAGAAGCTGCGAATCTCCGCTACATTCCTTGGTCGTTCCCACTCCAATATAGCTTCAATCTTGGACGGATCCACTAAAATACCATGCTCCGAAATGACATGACCCAGAAACTTGACCTCGGTCAACCAGAACTCACATTTTTCCCTCTTAGCATACAACTGGTGCTCCCGCAGAGTCTGAAGCACGATCCGAAGATGCTGCTCATGCTCCTCCCATGTCTTAGAATACACAAGAATATCATCGATGAACACGATCACAAACTGATCCAGATACGGCCTAAATATCCTGTTCATCAAATCCATAAAAGCTGCTAGAGCATTCGTCAACCCGAAAGACATAACCAGAAACTCGAAGTGCCCATACCGAGTCCTAAAAGCTGTCTTGGGAATATCCTCTTCCTTGATTCTGAGCTGATGATAACCTGACCGCAAATCAATCTTCGAGAAGTATCGCGAACCTCCCAACTGATCAAATAGCTCATCAATCCTAGGCAAAGGATACTTGTTCTTCACCGTAACACGATTTAGCTGTCGATAATCCACACATAACCTGAGAGTCCCATCGTGCTTCTTAGCGAACAAAACTGGTGCTCCCCACGGAGATGTGCTATTCTGAATATATCTTTTATCAGCAAGCTCTTGAAGTTGCTTCCTCAATTCCTTCATTTCTGCCGGCGCCATCCGATAAGGTGCCATAGAAATCGGTGATGTCCCTGGAAACAACTCGATACCAAACTCAATCTCCCGATGCGGTGGTAACCCTGATAACTCGTCGGGGAAGACATCCTCGAACTCACCAACCACCGAAATCGCTACACTACTACTCGAAACATAGGGCTCGCAATCTAGATTGGCAAGAAAAGCAAAACAATCTAGATTCCTTCGCCCTCCTAGACATGACTTCATGAGACGCTCACTCATTAGCCAATCACCACCACCCTGGTAAGTGATTACCGTCCCACTATCAGACACTAGGGTCACCTTTCTAAGTTGGCAATCCACAACTGCACTATAACTGGACAACCAGTCCATCCCTAAAATCACATCATAGGAACTCATGGGGAGTATAATCAAATCACTTTTCAAAATCTCATCCCCAATCTTTATTTTACAAGATTTACACATACAATTCACACACACCCGCCCCAAGGGAGAAGTTATAACTAGGGGTTCATTAAACTCTTCTACTTCTAATCCCAAGGCATGTACAAAGGAACTCGAAATGAGAGAATGAGATGCACCGGTATCAAATAAAACGCGAGCTAGAGATCTAGAAACCAAAACCATACCATCGACAACCGCGTTACCAATATGAGAATCTGACCCTCCAGATGCCATTGCATGAACCTGCACTGGCGCCTTCCCTTTTCCTCTACCGACATTACTGGGTCCTGCATTACTCGGCCGATGCTGCTGAGATGGAGACGACTGCACACTACCTGTACTCGGCGCTCTATACTGAGGAACACTGCGCTGAAAATACTGCGGCTGCTGCCCCCATGCCGGATATGAGAATTGCTGAGGAGAAAACTGCGGATACTGCAACTGCGGGTACTGCGGAGGCGGAGGTAGGGTCTGAGGCTGAGGCTGAGATGAACGACTGGCATCCTCCCCGGTCTGCGATCCAAGACGAGCACTCCTGATCGGGCAATTCCTCTTGATGTGTCCGGGCTGCTGACAGAAATGACAATGAAAGCTGTAGGGATTGCTACGCCCGCTGCCAGACGAACTGCTACTGCCACTGGTCGCACCGCCTTGCTTGCCTTTCCCCGGAGCTGGACGACTACTGATGCTCTTCCTGCCACTCCTCTGCGGTCCTCCTGAAGCCTTGGCTCGGTCCTCACAATACTGCACATAATCATTCTCCACGGAGATCGCCGACGACACAAGCTCTCCGAAACTCCTAAGCCGTAGAGCAACCAACTGCCGCCGAATAGGAGCCTTGAGTCCTTCCTGGAACTTGATGCATTTCTCGCGCTCCGATGCCACAGCTGATGGAGCAAACCTAGCCAACTCGCTAAACTTTGCCTCATACTCCCGAACTGACATATCACCCTGCTGCAATCTATAAAACTCAGCTGCCTTCTGATCTCTATATCCCTGCGGAAAATACCGATCATAGAACAGATCCTCGAACTTGTCCCAACCGATATCGCCACCGCGCTCCAGACGCTTAGTTTGTTTCCACCAGGTGTTAGCGCCACCCTCGAGCTTATACGCCGCAAACTCCACACGATACTCCTCAGGCACACCAAGGGTATCAAGATGCTTCAAGATCGAATCCAACCAATACTCTGCTAACTGCGGATCCCCATTGCCATCAAAAGTCAGAATAGACGCCCGCCGAAATTCCTTAAAGAAAGCATGCCGACTACCAACACTGGAGTCTTCCGGTCTAGTCCTGGCTGCCATCTGTCGGAAAGCCGCAATCATAGACCTCATCAGGCCCTCATCATTTCCGAACTCGGCGTCAGCTGTCGAACGACGTCTAGGTGCCATTCTCTCACTTCTGAAAACAAAATTGGACTGTCAGAGGTATTTCATTGTCAAACCTATGTGTGCACAATTCCCAAGGTTCATAACCTTGAGCTCTGATACCATTCTGTCACGCCCCGGAGTACGGGAGGTGACGTGGCGGAATATTTAGATTAATTAAAAGAGAGTTTAATTGAAATTAAGGGTTTAAAAATCCAATTAAGCAAGAAATAAAGAGATTTTTCCACCACATTTGATAAAGAATTTAAAATCATTAAACAAATAACAATAATTGGATAAAAACCGCGAATATGGGTTCCACAACCCACAACTTGTGCACACACATGGTCCTGACAATATCACAAATACAATTATAGTCTAAGTACAAATAAAGTTAAGTCTTACATGCCTTGATTAATAAATACAGAATGTAAATGAATTCTCCTATTGCTCCTGAGTTCGGTCCGAAGAATCTTCTCCAAACCTAAATGGGAAACCACCTAGAGGGGGGGGGGGGGGGAATTTAAAACAGATAAAACGTGAGCGAAAGGCTCAGTAGGACTAAGTTTTATAAAATAATTTAATGCAAAGAAACATAACATTATCAGGAGTTATACAGAAAGGGAACTTGAATAAATAAATAAATAAATTGAGTAGAACCGTTCTGACACAGAACAGTCTACTCGTCAAATCAAAACACCAGTTTACATTTACCTAGGCAAACCATGATATCACCACCGTAGTGGCCCAGCTGGGTTTCGGGACCTGCCCCCAAGGTCGATCACGACCCGATCTCTGATATGGCATCATGCCCATGTGTTTATTATCATTATCATTCAAAACCCAATTACCGAGTGTTGTCAATTACATTCATTATGAAATTCATTTAATGTCACGGTATATAAAAATATAACCGATAAAATCATTTTCAAACAACCGTTGAAAACATTTTGATAGAAATCATTTTCAAAGCCAAATCATTTCAAAACCAGGCTACCAAAGAAATAGGATAGAAGTCCTACCTCAGTACTCATGCCGATACCCCACACCGTAATCCCGATCCGCTATACGTTAGCTCCACGGAACCACGAACAGTCCTAGATACAAACTAAGTTGATCAATATCTAGTTCGAGACATTCTATGTTACCAAATCATTTCATGATGTCCTAGTGTGCCATTTGTATCATTAAAATCATCCTATAAGGTTGGGATTTAAATCAGGGTTCAAAACAATGAAATCGGGTAAAAATCACAAAATTTTCCATGCCTCGGTCGGCCTGCCGGACGCCCTGCTTCGGCCTGCCGAACTGGGAAAATCCAGAAATCCCAGCCACGGGTTTCTCGATCCCCAAAATCCAAATCTTGTTTCTAACCTGTTTTTCTCAAATCCCAAGCATGAAAAACAACTATAATTGATAGAAAAACATTCTAGAACATGTTTGGAATCATTTAAACAACATTTAAACTCAAAATCCTCAAAAATCCAAAAATGAGAAAAAGAGGAGAAAAATGAAAATCTTGAATCCAATCCGTTTTTCTTCAATCTAGGCTTGGATTCTAGTTGTTCTAAGTTCATTTAACACAAACCCACGGTTTTCTAAGCTAAAACAAACTTAGATTTCAAAAACACACATAATCGAAAATTTTGTTAAAAGTTTAGAAATTTTGAATCTAACCTCGAATCGAAGCTTCAATCCGCGTTCTCGGTTGCCGAATCACGTCCCCGAGCTTCCTCCTTGCTGTTTCGAAGCTTGGATTCGAATGGAAATCAAAAATTTTGAAAGAAATTGAGAGAGAGAAAGGGGCTGCCGAGAGAGAGAGGAGAGAGAGAGTTGAACGTGAATGAGGAGAGAGAGAGAGAAGAGAGAAATAAATAGAGAAAATCGATGGGCGGTTTTACTGTGCGAAAACCATGTGCCGCCCACGGTTTTGTAAAACAGAGTATTTTTAACATTTTACAAATTGTTGTGTTTTAAAACTCAAAACATCATTTTAAATCAACAAGAGATCTTTTGAACACATCAATTTAACAAAACAACCAAAAACTAAAAATCCAACCAAATAATCTAATTAAAGTTAAAACTTTAATTATGGCACACTAATTCATCATTTACATTACATTAATATTAAATAAATTTCGGGACGTTACAAATAGGCCCAAGTGTTCACACTATATGAGCAAGATCATCGTAACACTGAGATCATATATCATTTTTTACTTAAATCTCCCCTTGGGTTGGGAGTTGGTGCGACAGTTACTTATCCTTTCAAGTGTATCAATTTACTAGTTCATTTATTATGGCAACATACCATACATGATGCTTAAATAACTTAAATTAAGTGCATAACAAATGCAATTAATTAAGAATATAAACATAAAAGATGCTTCTGGCCATGTTTCAAAACCATAGTTCTAGCATCCATCATCATCACCATAATACATTAAACTCATCGCACAACCATTCCATAAAGTCCATACTTAACAAACATAACCAACACTCAAGGAAAGAAAATACCAAATTTTAAGACTAGGGTTAGGATTTACCAAAGGATCTTTCAAGCTCTTTGATCTTCCACAAAAGAGTTTAGACTTTGCCAACTTCCTTAACATAAACCATGACAAAAATCCTCATCAAAACCCTTCCAAAAGATCAATAAAACACAAAAGCCCATAGGAGGAAAGTTGGAATTTTTACCTTGAAAAGTGCCAAATCTTGAACTAGAGCACTTGAACTTGAATAAAAACTTGTTTGGAGGTTAGAATTTGATAAATATTTGAGAGAGCATGGGAAGGGGCTGCCTGTTTTTGTTTGAGAGGAAATGGCAACTTTTTTTGTCAAGTTGTCGAAGTGATGACAACTTTTTTTTTTTAGAATTATCTTTTGGGCCCTTTTTTGCAATTTTCTCAACGTTGGGGCAAAATTGAATTAAAATTTGTTTCTCCCCAACAAGAATTTGGTGTGTAACTCACATGGGTGGGGTGGCAAATTCTCATCCTCTTGTGCAAAAGTAAGTGGGTCCCATAACCTTTTTATACTGTATAAAATCACTGCACTTTTTCCTACATTACCAGTGTAAAACTGTGCAAATATCCTCTTTACACTATCTAAATTTACACTGTATAACTTGAAATGCCAAATAGTCCAATTTCCAACACAGTAGGACATCTATCTATGTTTACACAATTGACTATAAAATTACATTGTTTTGTATATCATTTACTTTGGTATGTCTTTCACACTGTGTTCCAACAACTGTTGGACTATAGACACAAAATCTTCATCACTTAATTTAACTTGTTAATGGACAATTTCCATACTAAATAGAATTATGACGTAACTTTTTTTCTTAAATTCTCATATCTTTCTTCAAAAATTTACATCACAAAAATTGTAACTATTGTGACAAAAATTTTATTTTTAAGGGTACTTTTTTTTACAATTTTTTTAGTAATCAACTCACAATATTTGCATATTTGAAATACTCAATATCGCATAAAAAAATTTGCATTCATAATGCACACATTTATATTATTCGTAAATAATTCACATTTTATCGTAATTACACAAAATATGATTTATCGAGGAATATTCACTGTTTAAATCTGAATTATTTCCATATTTGAGTTAATGAATTTCATTGGTCATTATATGATTCGTTCTAATCACAGCTTGAGCCCCTAAGGCTAGGCCTTTGCTTAAGATTTGGGACTGACCAAAACATACCCTAACAACTCTTCATTCATTAAAATAGCAAAAATCATAAAAACATATCAAATACAAAATAGCATAACTAAATCTTATTAAATTAATTATTATCATATATAAATCCTTTACTTTTCATAAAAATTTAGAAATTCTAACAAAATTACAGAAAAATAAAAAGATATTTGTTTAAAAGATAGCATAAAATAAAAAACATATATACCTAAAACAAGGTAGCATTATATCACCTGAATAGATCTTATGAAATCAATTATTATTGTCTAGATGCTTTATTATTTTTCATAAAAATTTAAAAATTTTAACACAATTGAAATAAAATGAAAAGATATTTTTTAAAAAAGATGAAAACCAGATATAAAATTTTAAACTCCCACGATAAAAACAACAAAACAAAAACACCAAAAAAACTCAATTTTATTCTCTTTCTCTTTTTCTGGGGTGCCACCGGAGTAGGGGCACTAATGAGGGGGTCACAATAGGGTGGCAGGGGTGATAGGGCGGTGGAGGTCTGGTAGGGGGGCCGCGATCCAGACATGGTCAACAGGGTGGGCGACAATGTGGGACTTGTGGGAGCGAGGTGGGCTAGGTTAGGGGCAAGGAGGTGGTCAATGACGTGGTAGGGTCTGGAGGAAGGAGGGTAGGGCTATGTAGGGGTAGCGGATCGAGGGTGGCAATAGGTGAGTGGCAGCTAGATTGTGCAAGGGTGGGTGGATGAAGGGTGGATGGATGGAGAGAGGGGCAAGATTGAGGGAGGTCAAGGGAGGAGGGAGGGCTTGTTTGATTGGTTAGAATGTTAGGGTTATTCCATATCAATTGCTGGGATTTTTTTGAAGGTTATGATTTTATTGTTTAGACCAATGACTGAGATTAATAAGATATTATTGTCATTCAAACAATAAATTAATAGACTTATGTTTATGAGGTGTTTGTATAATCAAATTTTCGTGTAAGACGTGTTAAAACAAATATATATATATATATATGTATATATCAGTGCAATTTTCTCTTTAAAAGTAGATATGCATCCACGACATAAACAAGGTAGAGTCATTTTTTCCTAAAAGGAAAGGCAAATACTATTTATTCCTCAATATTGGGAAAATAAGGACATAAAGTAGACACATATGTTAGTGCATCAAGAAAACGACATAAAGTAGACTCATATGTTAGTGCATCAAGAAAACTAAAAAAGGAGACGGGTTACTCTCCTCAATATCACACGTTATGTTCATGTAGGCTTACATGATTTTGAAAACAAATTGTAGCGGTCCATTACGTAGCACAAGGAACCATGCCTTGTTTGCAAGAACACTACGTGGCATTAGGTGCAAGGTTCTCTATTATTTATCCGATGCTGATGTAGTATATACATAAATACAGGTACTTCTTCCATCCCGACGGACGGAGGAATGATTCCGCCATGCATTTTGGGCCGTTGATCGTCGGTTGGATGGTGAGGATTAGCTGAGGGATAAAAGGAATATTAATTAACTTGTATTTGCCGGTTTCCATTTAATACAATTTTCACCCAACCAAGTCGTCGGCCGAATCTTGGACCTCCTACACTTCAACCTATGTAGCTTCACTTGCTCAGGGCCCATTTTAAAGTAAAGCCCAACGAATATTTGAACACACTATGGCCTTGTAAATGATTGAAGCTAATTGCGACTTAAAGGGCATGCCTTATTTAATATTTATCTTGTTCATATATATATTGACAGAAAATCTAAAAGAACTTCATACAACTGCCAAATCTGTTAAAATAGAGAATTAACTAAACGGGAAATGTGATCCACCAAAACAAGATCAGAATTATTCTCAAAAACGAAATTAGCTAATAGGTGCGCAACTATATTCTCCTGTTGGGAGATATGACTGCAACAAAAACCACCAAAACTAGATACATCAAGTGTTTAATGTCGTGAATAATTGGCCCAGCTACATCAAGGCATAACGGAGAATTGACAGCAATGGCGACATTAATTGCATCTGTTTCAACAATTGCATTATCAAATCCAAACCTTGCTACAAAACTCTGTCCTTCCCTTACTGCCAGCGAAGTGTGGAATCAAGAAACCATTTATCCTCTCAGCAAGGCACACCATAACCACGCCATTCTCATCCCTAACTACCGCAATAATACCGTAGCCTAGAATATCTCGCTTTACAGCTGCATCAACATTAAGTTTTAGACTTCCAACTAATAGGCAGAACCATCTTGAACGTAAACTTGCATTTGCCATTGGTGTTGTTACTTCAGCCTTGTGGCATAATGAGTAATCATCTAGAACCCGCCTTGCAGTTTGTAAAACATCTACAGCCTCCCTTAAAGTATTCTCAAGCACTCCTATATTTTTGGACCACCAATGCTTCATGCAGTCATGACGAAAATCTCTAAGTCCCGCATTTTCAGATGGGAGGTAGCAAACATACATAAGCCTGCAAAGGTGAATGCACCATTATTTTTTAACTTCAGCCAGATAGAAGGCCTATCCCATATTTCCCCAACACCCGTGCAATCTCATAGTGCATGCCAACAAGTCTCAATCACTTCTCCGCACCTCTTGCATGTACTGTTGGGTTTTGTTGGATTTTGTAATTCAAATAAGCAGCAGAAAATTAAAATTAATTCCCATAAAATCCTCGCAGGATCCATGCAATTCCATTAGATTAATAGGAAAGCCATAGAATCTTACTAGGATAACAAAAAGGGGCAAGATTTCTGGAAGGAAGAGAGCGGGTTCAATCCGATGACACCCTAACTCGAGCTTTCTGTATTCGAGATCAGATTCAGACGTTGTTAGTTAGAGCAACGCCCTCTGCAGGTATCCACGCGAACAGACTCTCTCACAACGAGTTGGTGTGCTAGCACCCTCTCCTTTGTGTTAAATAACTCTCTCTAATTTTTAGGGTTTTTAATGTTCTCGCTTTTTAGAATAATAAAACGCCTTCTTTCTTCTTAATTCAGCTAGAAACCCTAAAACAGATATATATATATATATCTATTGACTTCGAGATAGAGTAAGATTTTAATTAGGGTAAACTATAATTCGA
Organism: Artocarpus heterophyllus; assembly: GCA_025403435.1. Taxonomy (NCBI): domain Eukaryota; kingdom Viridiplantae; phylum Streptophyta; class Magnoliopsida; order Rosales; family Moraceae; genus Artocarpus; species Artocarpus heterophyllus. Next base: position 10,671 of record JAJQZP010000234.1, on the reverse strand, counting down.
ATATGATTTAGAGAATCTAAACAATGTTTGTGATTCGAATATGATTCAGAGAATCTAGATAATGTCAGATTCAATGAACCTAGACATATCTAATACATCGAATCTAGACATTATCAGGTTCATTAAACCTAGACATAGTAAACCCAAAATTCGTTTTTGGTCTGTTCTAAGTATGCGACCTTATAGGTTCACATAACGTTGGTAGTGGCTTAAAATTCTGTTTCTGGCCTACAGATCATAAGCGGCCTCTAGCAAGACATTATGATTATCCAAGTTATGCGAATGTCAATAATTCAACACAACCTAATCCACAATAAGTATTAAAGTCATTTTGTCACTAGATACCTTGATTGAACATAAGGCATGGTTTATGTCAACCTTATACTACACAATCATATTATTTCTCGATCTTAAATAGACTAATATTGATAACCCTTGTCAATTCATTCTAGAATGGCCATACATTTTTCTTCAGTCTAACTTATCGAGGGGCCCACTAGATATCTTTCTCATAATAAATGAGGGACAAATTCCTTCTTAATCACTCATATTCCTCATATGATTCACTCTATATCCAACAACAATCCATTCCATCATCCTGTTAAAGATAATATTAGAATATGTCAAAATATAGAACTTGTCATGTAGGAAATAATGGTGATTTTAGGTCAGAGGACTAGGATAATACTATTGTGATGAGAATCACTTATGACAATTATCCATGCAGTATTAACATAGTGAGTCGATCCAATACATCATTTCTCAAATATGTATCTATGAGTTGACTTAGTATCTCATACATATGATTGGTAAAACATAATCATCAGTCAAACTTCATACTAGTCTTCATTCATTATTAAGAGAGCAAGCATGAAACCCATAAAACTTCTAACTGACATAGGACACCAATGGAATTCAACATATTTGATGCTAAACACATGCCTACCATATAAAGAGGTCATAACCGCGTATTACAACTTGAAGAATCCAACTGAGCCACTTCAAGAATTTGACTGGCAAATGGCTTCATGCTTCTACAATTTCTTAAAGGTTTTTTATGAAACCACTCTATAACTCTCAGGTGTGTACTATCCCACCTCTCCTTATGCATTACATAAATTGTACGACATTGCTACAACATTTGATATGCATAGAGATTTTGGCATGTTTAGGGAATCTATTGAGTTCATGGAAACAAAATTCAAAAAATATTGAGAGCGTCTTCCACCTTGTATTACATAGCCGTTGTATTGGATCCAAGAGTTAAATTAGCTAGTGTTGAATGTTTGCTTAATGGTATGGGCGAAAAAATAAGGGGGCATTCTGACACCATAACTATTCAAAATGTGCAAGCAAAAGTTAACAACTTATTTACTACATATAATGAAAATATGGAGGAGGCCAAACAATATCCCCTACACCTTTAGCAAATACTACATCTGTACCACATGGTTCTTCATGGAAAAGTATGATTAGCTATACCAGATTTGGTTTTAGTGCATCATCTACCTCTTTAACACGTAGTGAATTGGAAAACTATCTAGAAACAAATTTTGCAGCATTCATTTTCAATGAGCAAGGTGGTGGTCATGATTTCAATAAGTTTGATCTTGTTTCATTTTTGAGATCACAGTCAAGAACTTTTGCTGTGCTCTCTAAATTGGCTCGTGATATACTAACCATACTAGTGTCCACAGTTGCAAGTGAACAAATATTTAGTTATAGTGGTAGAGTACTTGATGAACAGCATGCACATATGAGTGACGATATTTTGGAAGTAGTAATGTGCGTCAAAGATAAGGAGGACGCTCGCATAAGAAGCCAAGACGTTCAAGATGATTAGGTTGATGACTTTGAAAATTTGGACATTTCTGATACTCCCACTAGGAGTAATACGTTGTAATTATGAACAATATCTATTTTTTATTTTTTTGTTTTTTTTTGTTTTTAGTAATTTTGTAAACATCTTATGTATAATTATCCCCATTGTACTTCTTTTTCCTTACCAAGGTTTTGTCCCACTAGGTTTTCCTTGGAAAGGCTTTTAATGAGGCAATCGTAAATAAAATATCCTTTTTTTATATTTATCTTGACTCTTCAAACTTTTTATATATGTTAACTAGTTTAAAAATTCAAAAATTAAAAATTAAAATTAAAAAATTAAAAATTACATGCGTAGATGGGCTGGCCCATCTAAACCCATGATAGGCCAAGATGGGCCAGCCCATTCAAGGCCCATGGCACAGCCAACGTAATATTTTCCTACAAGCTGGGCTAGGCCAAGGTAATTCTAATATGGGCCACAAAATTCATGGGCCGAGCCAGCCTGGCCCTCTACACGTGTGGGCCTTAAGAGAATAGGCCGGGTCAGGTTAGCTCGGCCCATTCTTGCGTCATTACTTATCAGATTAGGCCTTAAAATTTGAGTCTCGATCAAATTCTGATGAAAAACGCATAAAAAAATGTGTATACAAATTATCACACGATCGATAAGTGGATTTGGGAGATTAGCTTGTCAAACTTACTCTATCGGCCTGTCAAACTTACGATAACTTAGAATCCTCAGAACATCTTATTTTCGACCCGAGAATCCTAGATAGGGCCTCAGTTTTAATTCTAATATCCCAATAGAGAAATTATCTAATTAAAACAGTCATATACAGACAATCCTATAGAAAATAAAAAATTATCCAAGTAATTTAAAATTTTATCTTGAATTAATTTGTAAAATTAATTCAATCGATAAACTAACATGAATTATTAAATCTAGTCTTATCGAATTTTAGTCAATCTAATAATTTAACATAAGTAATCAACACATAGGAAAAACATACTATATTGTTATAAGATTTATTATGAACTTGTGAAGAGAACCCAATAGACATATATAATTCAAGCTCTTATAATTATAAAATACAATATTCCAAATGCATGTTTTATAATTATCAACTCTAGCGCTACTTCACTAAAAGTTTAGAGCTACACTTTCAAACTATATGAAATTATAAAGCTTCAATAAGCTAACCGTCCATGACATATCATAATATGTCACATCCCCACATGATATTCATAATCGGCTTTAGGATAAATTTCGTTTTACCTTTCTGATTATTTTTATCTTATGTTCCATTATAACACCATTAGAATACTTACTATCTATAGATAGTATGCTATTCGGTTACACCTATATATCTAAATGGTTGAGCGCTCCAGTTTTCCAACTACAGATAATGCATATAAGAAAATATCATTAACTTTACAAAAGAGTTAAGGATTCTATATATATGAATAATGAGTCTATGTCAATCATGAGTCATGCCTTCTACGTACCAGTTGTGTCCCATCATTAAGTCAGGATGTCATCTTTTGGTACATCAAAAGGCATAAGGCAAGATATCAGACCCATTAGTCATTTCAGGGTTAAGACACAACACATTTGATTATCTAAAGTAAATTGATTGTACAAATAGAATTATTAACTAAATCAGTTCAACTTTTATGTTTCGATCCAATACATCGTCACCTATGACAATGCACTAGCATTTTGACTCATGGAGCCCCACTCCGATGACTAAGACAATCCATCTCCCGTTAGGGATGCAAACAACATAACAATCTTACCATGAATAAAGCACCCAACTTTATTCCCTCGATTGCGGATCTTATGATTTAGACCATCACCTTTAAGATTTATGTCTTTCGCATAATCTGTCCATTATATGCATGATTCTTAAAGGTTTAGATCGATAGTCTCAAACTTTTGTTTGCTTATCATTCATTCAACAAAAATGAACATAAAGAGGACAACATTTGATATATGAATATTCAACTCTTTATTTATAAAATGTCTTCAAAAACATATTACAACATTTTACTCCTTACAACACCTATGCCTAATTCTCCTACTTACACCAAGTGAGTAAATATGGCATATCTCATACCCCCATAGCCTCTACATGCTTCTCAAAAACTCTCATAGTTAGTGTCTTCGTGAAAGGATCAGTAAATTGTCCTAGAACATGATTTTGTGCATTGCAACATGTCTACACTCAACGAAGTCCTTTATCACATGATACTTTCGATGAATGTGCTTACTCTTCTTGTGAAATTTTGGTTCTTTAACATTAGGTATCGCTGCAGTGTTATCACACTACAGCGATACCTTCTTATCCATGCCAGGATCTACTTCAAGATCCCCATGAAACTTGCAGAGCTACATTGCTTCTTTTGAAGCATCACTAGTTCCCATATACTTAGCCTCCATCATTGAATCCAAAGTGTAATCTTGCTTGACACTTCTCTAAACAATGGCAGTGCCACCTAGAGTAAACACAGAACCAAAACTTGATATTCTCAAATCCAAATAGGATTAGAAATCTAAATCATTGTATCCTTAAGGCATCTATCTCTAACACAACATGCCCTCAATTTTCATAATGTAGCTTTTATTTCCCCTAATCTATAAAATATTTATCAAAAACTCAATATGTTATGATTTTTAATCAAAATAACACATGTAATTTAAAAAATGAGTTTTTTTGAACAAAATAACGTGCAATTACTTTAGCAGCTTCTTCCCAAAAAAGTTACAAAAACTATCAGATCTCCTAAAATCATATAAACTAGAAACAACTAACAAAAGTAATTCCATATGATATGTTAACTTTCTTAATATGCTTTTGCAAAATAGACCTTTGATAGGATATTCTAATCTTGGAAGAACTTGATTGTGTTATTAATACTAATGGCCTCTAAACTTTAAGATCTCCCTCACTTTGCATCGTGATCTTTAAAATCACCACTTTACTCTCTAGAGTTTCAAAACTTCTCACTTGGCTCTTGAATTTTAAAAAGCACCATTTTGCCCTTGAAATTTCAAAGCTCCTTATTTTGTCTCATATTTTTTGATTTTCCATGATAGAATTACATGATTCACACATGTGTCACCTGTAAGGGCGAAAATGAGATTTTATCATTCTTAGATTTTGTTTTATGTTTACACTCTCACTCAATGAATTTTTTTATCTGAACTCCCATTTAGAAAATATTTACCTATTCATTTCTTCTTATTTTGAATGTGTAACTCATTAAATGAGTGGATATTGTTCGCTGGTATCTGAATTTGAATATTAGAGAAGATGAGTTACGCATTAAAGATGAGGAGATATCAGTAAACAGTATTGAAAAAAAAATATGCACACATCTTAAATGAGAGCAGATAAAAAAATTAAATGAGAGTGTTAAATGTAAACATAACCTGAGAGTGATAAAATCTCTTTTTGCCTTTACAAGTGACCCATGTACAAATCACATGGCCATAGTTCTATCTATTTGAATAGAAAATTAAAAAGTAGAAGATAAGACGAGGAGCTTTGAAAGTTCAAGGGCAAACAATGGATTTTTAAAATTCAGGTGAAGTAAAGAGCTTTGAAAGTTTAGAATGGAAAGTGGTGATTTTTAAAGTTCAAGGGGCAAAGGGAATGAGGCCTTAAAGTTTAGGGACCATTAGTGTTAATAACCTTTTTTATTCTCTATTTGTTTATTTTTCTAAAAAGAAAAAAGAAAAAACAAGGGGAAAGTTTCATAGAGACAATAATTGACGAAGGAGTAAAGGCACAAGGAATGGGGCAAAGGTATGAAAAGGAGTATAGGAAAACCATTGAAGGCACACGACCTAGGAATTAACGATGCATGACCTAGTGGCAGTGCATGGTTTTAGGATTGGAGGCGCATGACCTAAGGTTTAGACGTTCTCGGTGTAAAATCCATGGTTTTAATTGAAAGAATTCAAAATTTTAGGCCAATTTGAAGTTTTTAATAATTTTGTAGTAGAAATTTATTCTAGAAACTATTCTAAAAAATTCAAAAAAAATTGATCTTAAAAGATCATATCTTTCCCCCTACACCTCATGTTTTTATTTTTCTCTTTTCTTTTCTTCTTTTCTTTTCATTCTTCCTTCCTGTGCAAGCCGAGTATGCCTCCTACTTCTCTCATCCAACCTTCCTCAAGTCCCAGCCACCTGCATGCTCTGGCAAAATCGATCTGCCATCGCCTAAAGTCCTAGCCACTAGACTATCGTCCCCTTACTTGCTGCCGGCAACTTGAAGCAAACCCAAGGCCATCACGCGTCCTTGGCTTTTGGCAACCGATTCTGGTGCCGTTTGTCACCACTTTCTATGGCCAACCACACCAAATGTTCCCCATGCCAAGAGGAGCAAGACCTAGCCACCCATAAGCCAAATCATCACTAGAAAATCCAATCACTTGTCGCCTCCCTCGCCTGTTTTATGCCTTTTTTTGGCGAGGTGATTTGAGCCTCGTTTTGGAAAAAACAACTTTAGAATAGTAATCCTCGCGTTGAGAGTTTTATTTTGGTACCCATCTCTGTTGCCACCTCATCGGTCAACCATGGTCAACGTGGTCAATCATGGTCCACAGCAGCCAACAGTTGACCCCAACCACCAAACTACAAAAATGGCATGTTTTTGACATTTTGGACATAATCATGGTGTTGAATTTCTGAGACGGAATTCCAAAGGCTAAGTTTGTGATTCAAAGTTTCAAAAGTAGACTGTGTTTTAAATCTTCTTGCGACCAAATGTCATCAACTAAGTTGGTAGGGACTTTATTACTTATCTCTTGTGATATTTTTGTTTAATTATTGAATAGAATTCAGAATTTAAAGCTAAAATATTTGGATTTCAATATATTGTTATGGTTGTTGTTGTTATTGTCCTTATAAGTTGATGTGTTGTTGATCTTATTATTAGTATTATTATTATTATTACTACTACTACTACTACTAATACTACTACTACTACTACTACTACTAAAACTTGTTGTTGAATTGATTTATGTACACTTTAATCTTGAGATTGGTTTTTTATATTCATATTGAATGCTTGTACATTTATTTTTTATTTGAGATTTGGGTCAATGTTATGATGTATGAGCTTGGCCTTGAAAATGGAGTTTTTATTATATGATTAATGTGGATGGAATAGTGAATGATATTGGATGTATTCTTGTTATATGATATAATATAGTTGTTTTGGGTGGTGTGTCTTGTAGTTATGGTGCACCACAACATATTTGTAAATCATTTTCTTACAGGTTTAAAAATTTTGGTTTTGATATAATTAAGTCGTTATGCTACCGAAACTACGTGGGTAGAATGATTTAGGATGGGTTTTAATAGTCAAATGTGTTATAACCAGATCCTATAAATGTTGATACCTTACACAGTACCATTGGACAAATCTTAAGACCATCCAACATATATCTCAAAGTTATATCCCACAGGGTACTCATTTGTTGGGCACAACAGACATATATGTTTTAGAACAATGATGCTATATGGCCTATCTCATGAGGTGCTCCTTTGGGGCACAATGGACACAGAGTATTCATTTGGGCATGATGGAATTAATTATAATCTTTCTTTCCTCCTTTCCTTCACTAACAACGCATGATGTGTGTGAAAGTAATTAAGTGACTATTAAAAATCATTAGTTATTAATTGGTTTGTTAAATTGTAAACAGATAATTTTTTCTTATCCTGATATGGGATTTTGTTTAATAACTTTATGATGATTTATAGATAATATACTAATAGAAGGAAAAACCAAGAGGTAGGTAATCGATTTCCTACTGAGCACTGTGTGCTCACTCCCCCTGCTTTTCCCTTTTAGATTAATCAATTGATCATCGGAGTCTGGGATTATTGTCATCGATGTTCATCGCTGTCCGATTGGTATACACTCTCTATAATTTTCTTAGTGCATGGAAGATATATAAATTGGACACTCTTAGTAGATGATTGATTATTTATAAACTCTATTTTATTTGTTATTTTTATTTATTTTGACTAAAGTAGTATAGCTATATTTTTACTTAGTTTATAAGTATTCATTTAAAATTTGTATATCTCCATTTTAAATTTTCTATTTTTATTTTTATTTTTTATTTGATATTTAAGACTCTGGATCATATTGAGGAATTTTTATAAATTTATGGGGTCTCACTATAGTTTTCAAGTAGTTTTGACTTTCTAGATCTTTAAAAATATTCCTTTCAATTTAGTCACTACCTCTGGCTTTAGGTCGTGACAATTAGGGTATCAAAGCGATGGTTCTTAAGTTCTCAGAATTTACCCTATTAGGTTTTGGTTGGTTTGAATCAACTACTGAGACATTGTATTACTAAAAATGTGAACTCCATGCACCAATCTGTCAAGCTAATGAGTTTGAAGTATATCGTATGATTCTTGAATCTCTATTGAAGCTTTTTTCCTATTTTTACTGTTGGGATTCAAATTTTGTTCTACTGTATGCCTTTATTTTAGATAGTATTACATTCGTCACCTTCAATCACCTTGTTAAATATCTGTGGAGTGTTACTTAATTTAAAAGGTTCTCTAAACTTCCTCCAAGTATATCTATTTGAATGAGATTTGGTAGTGAATTTTATCTCTTGCTTATTGTGTTTCTCCTATGCGTTTCTATATCAATTGTTTCATAGATAAACGACAAGTTAGGTTGCATTTTTTTATCCACCTCAATTCTTCTGATTTACTCTGGTTTTATTTATATTTGAGAAAATTAAAATTTTTGGGGTTGTAGTTTCCAAGGTTCACCGTTTATTCACAAATTTGATTTTCGTTTGATCTAATCATCACCTTTTTATGTCACATAATCCGAAACTATTTTTTTAGATAGGTATTTAAGATCCTTTCACTAATGCAAAACATTTATTTTGGGTTTAAAAGAGATGATGAAAAAGGTGTTCTTAAAATTTATGCTTCAAAGACCTATCTTTTAATCTTTAATTTACAATCATAGTTTTGATGTTATATATTTTTTTAGTCTTTTCATGAATGAAATTTTGAACTTCTGGTTTTTGGGACTAGAGAAATGCTAGGTCTATGGATGCTATTGGATGACATGAGCGTCAAGGAAAATCGAGGTGCTGGTTATGAATTTTGAAATTCTTCCTTGGAGTAGTTGTAGAAACATGAAGATTTTAGTTTTATTTGGAATGAATGAACTTGAGTGGCATGATGTCTTTGACGGTATGACTAAATTGGCCTGGCACTTATGATTCGGTTTACTTAGATTTGGTAGGTTTGTATGATATTATTGGGTTCAATAGATACATGCTTTGAATTTCCTTAACAAGTCTTTCACTTCGTGGGTCTATAGGTTTTTTGGAAGAGTTGATTTGGATCGAATTATGGAAAGATAAGTGAGAAAGTTTATATGTATAATCATGATTGGTGATTATGAAATTGAGCGATGAGTATTAAGGACTAATTAAATCTCAATTATCAACTGAAAGATCAATGTAAGAATTTTCTTTTAGTTTAAGCATTGTATATAGAGTGAAGTTTTAGATTTTTTAATTTTAGGCCTTGATGTAATATAGGTAGTTGTGATAGTAGTTTGGTTGGAGGATATTGTTTTAGTTTGGAGGCTTATGGTTGGGGTTTGTTTTATTCCTTTTTAGATTGTTCGTCGGCTATAAGTTATAGGATTATTAGTAAGTATATTGTGGTTGCTTTGCTATTTTTGATCAGAAAGTAACTTAGAAAAACAATCGATATGAGTTATTTAGTTTATTTTTCTCTATGTTATTAGTTCTGAGCTTCAAATCTTTTCAATGATTGTAGGGCATATGCTTATGGAAGATTTGAATAATTTGTCCACCTTAACTAGCGACGACAATAAGGTCTTACTAAACATTATCAATTTGATTATGACATTACTTGTTTAACTTGCTTTGGCATTTGGTTATGAAATTTGGGGCTTTTATAAGTCGTTATAGTGACTTATTAGGGATGGACTTTGATAAAGATTATGGGTTTAAGTATTAAATATTAAGGGAAATAGAATGCTTTGTAAAGTGATTTCTTATCGACTTTTAGGAAAAGGAGATTTCTATTGGAATGTAGTAACTATAGTTTAGGAAACAAATTGCATAGATTGGACATACTTTTTTATTGATATCTACTATATTGTGCAAATAATGGAATTTTTGTTGTTTTGATAAAGCTTTAAGTTGAATTTGAGAATTTCTAGCCATAGTTTAAGGGTTGACTCGTTTGTTTTTTTTTTTTTCTTTTTGGATCCTTGGGTAATTCACATACAATTTTAGGTTCCTTTTGGTTGGAATAATTTGTTTGATTTATTTATGAGTCTTGGTTTAGGATAGTAAATATTTTGGTATCCGGTTGGGGATTGATGCATCAAATGTTGCCTAACTAACATCTATTGGTCTTGATGCTAACTTTACTTTTGCCTATTAATGTAACTCGTGAGAGATGAAGTCTGCTTTAAGGGGTCGAATAACTCTACACCTCTAAACTGTGTGATACTAATTAGTTCATTAATTAATATGATTATTTGAGGTAGTGTTTAGATTGATTAATATTGATTGTGCCTCCTTTAGGATGATAACAAGGTACACCTATGGAGACATTAAGGATTGTTTCTTAGTTTTCATCTTGGTGACAGTAACATGAAGGGGTATGTGAAACAAATCTCATTCGAGGCTTTTGTTTACAACTAGTTGATTGTGTTTATTTAACATGGTATTTAGAGTTTGGGACATGAGACCAATCAATATGTCTAAGTATAATCTTAGTAACTAGGTTTTGATTGGAACTTTTGTTG